>PVIY010000999.1:147698-168310 GCA_004026745.1 Myrmecophaga tridactyla
TAGAATCTTAAATATATCATACCTCTGCTTTCTTGCCTCTGTGGTTTCTGCTGAGAAATCCACACATAGTCTTATTAGGTTTCCCTTTTATGTGAGAGATTGATTTTCTCTTGGTCCTTTCAAAATTCTCTTTGTCTTTAACATTTGTCAATCTGATTAATAAGTGTCTTTGAGCATGCCTATTTGGATCTATTATGTTTAGGGTAGGTATGCTGCACTTCTTTGATCTGAAATTTTATGTCTTTCATAAGAGCATAAGAGATGGGAAATTTTCAGTGATTTTCTTCTATTAGTCTGTCTCCTCTTTTTCCGTTCTCTTCTTCTGGGACACCCAGAACATTAATTTTGCATGCTTCATCTTGCCATTCAGTTGCCTGAGACCCTGTTCATATTTTTCCATTCTTTACCTTATATTTTATTTTGCGTGTTGAATTTCAGATGTCCGGTCCTCTAGTTCACTAGTCCTTTCTTCTGCCTCTTCACATCTATTGTTGTAGGTTTCCATTGTTTTTTTCCCTTCTGTTGTGCCTTTCATTCCCATAAGTTCTGCTATTTGTTTTTTCAAACTTTCGAGTTCTTCTTTATGTTCATCCAATGTCTTCTTTATATCCTCCCTCAACTCACTGACTTGATTTTTTATGAGATTTTGCACGTCTGTTTGAACATCCTGAATTAGTTGTTTCAACTCCTGTATCTCATTTGAAGTGTTGGTTTGTTCCCTTTGACTGGGCTATATCTTCAGTTTTCCTAGCATCACTCATTTTTTGCTGGCATCTAGGCATTTGATTTCCATAGTTATTTTATTCTGGAGGTTGTTTTCAGTCTTTTACATAGGGTTTTCTTGCTGGATAGCTTTGTTCTCTATCTGTTCTTAACATTCAGTTCAGCTTATTCTAGACCTCTAGTGTAGGTTCTGTTTAAGTGATCAGAATGTTTGAGTTCTTGTTTTCCTATTTCTTGCCCTGCCTATATGGAGTGCTTTTTTTTTTGTTTGTTTGTTTGTTTGCTTTTTTTGAAGAGGGTCTGCTCAAATACTGTAGATCTCAATCAAATTTTCCCAGACCAGACAAGCCCACATCTCAGGACGAAATAGTAGCCACTATCAATTTTCCTTGAGGGTGAAACCCAGCAGGTTGTCAGAATTTCCTATCAATCCTCTAGACTCTGTGCTTTTCCTGTCCTGCCCAGCTTGTGACAATTGTATGCCTGTGGTTTCCACCAGCTTAAAGTGATGGGGTGTCTTTAATTTCAGCAGACTCTCTCTGCGAGGGATGTGGTTGAGATAGATATTGCCTTAGTAGGATGGCTTTGATTGTTTCTATTTTCCAACTCATGGGGCCTGAATTCCTGAAATAGGGATTCCACTTGAGCTAGGCCCTGCAACCTTTTACTTGGGGAAGATATACCCTTTAGGGAATTAACCCCTTTCCCCTGACTAGTTACTTTGTCTCTCAGAGAGGCTTTAGTTCTGCCCTTGCCTGGAAGTTCTATCTAAGAACTGTTGAGAAGTAAAACAAAAAACAAAAAAGCCTTTTTCAGACCAGGAAATCTATTCCTTAGGTTTTTCAATTAAGAGTTTGAGCTGGTATGTGGCTCTGTGTATCTCCAGGCTCTATATGCTCCCTTTTCTTGGAGCCCAGCATTTTTCCAGTATTTTGTGCTGTTCAGCTTAAGAAGCCTCTCTTTTGTTTTGTTTTCCTCCATGAGCCTGGCTCCCTCTCTGCCAGGGCAAAGTTCGTTTAGTGCTTATTCCAGGCTTATTAATGTTCGTGGCCTTTTTTTTCAGTAGTCATAATTTGTTAATTAATTCTGCAGCTGGTGCTTGGTTGAGCTAAGCCCTTGCCACTTTCCTTTCCCCTCAGGGGACCAGCCTACAGTGCCTGTGGGGATGGGTGCCAGTGTTCTTGACTTGGGGACTTACAGGTCTACTTGGGATCTCAGCTGTTCCATCTGGTCCAGGCTGGTGTATGCTGTGTCTCTGGTCACTAATGTTCCCCCATGTTAGAAAGAAAGCCATACCTGAAAGAGAATAAACGCTCACCTCATTGTGGAGAAGAAAGAATTTATTCACATCCTGTAAAAATGGTCGGTAGCATGCCAAACAGTAGAATGCCACAGATCTTATACCAGAGCCTAGCATGCTGGCCCCTCCCCTGTTTCTCCACTGATTGGATACTCCAGGGTTTACAGCCTATCTGGATAGTCTAATTCAAATTTCCCACCTAACGTTCCCGATTTTGATTACATGTTACATTTTAATGACCCTGGACATTACTTATTTAAACTTGTTTCTACCTATTTGGCTCCAATTCTAGGCTTATGTCAGAGGCTCTCTCCTTTCCTGCCTGCAAGACCAGTTTGAGCTGTCCTGCAGCCCTTTTCTGTGCCATGTTTTGTGAAAGCTAAACTTAAATTTTCTTGCAAATCCCCCCTCTTTCTTTTTGAACTCTTTTAGTTTCTACATTTTAGTCTTTCTTCAAACTTGATAAGAGCCTTTTCACTCTTCATTGTAGGAATCTTCACTTTTAAGGGGATACAAATTGTTTTCCTTGTACTGGATAGGCATTTGCTTGGTTAAAGCCGTCTCAATGAGTCTCTGAACTAACCCTTGGGCACATGGGATAATGCAACACCCAAGTGCTGTGAGTACCCCAGCTATGATGATGGACAGCGCCACCCCTCTCCATTTCCGAAACCAGGTTTCTAGCCATCCCATGAGGGGGTTATCAATGCCTGAATTTTTCACCAGTTCTTCAGAGTAAGGCCATTAGGCCTTGTAAAGCTTTGGTGATAGTTCCATCTGGGGCTGTATTATTGGGGATAAATGTATAACAGCTATCTCTGACCATAGAACAAACACCTCCCTTTTCTGCTAGCATCATGTCTAGGGCCGTCCTATTCTCCCATGTCATTGAACTTGTAGCATCCAACTGTTCTGCTATTCCCTTAACTGCATCCTTGGTGTAATTGATAAATCTTTGCTGATCCATATTTCTGTTGATGGTGATCCACCAGAATAAGGATGACTCAAATCCTGCAGCTACTTGATTCCTAGCCTTAAACTCATCCAGGATTCCCCATTGGCACCCCTATCAAAGAAACCAAATAAGCTTTTTCCTTTCTTTTCCTTTTCAAATGCCAGGATGAATTGGGATGACCAATTGGACCAGAGCACATGTCACCTATCACTTAGGTAATACTGGTCAGAGGTTGCCCTTTCCTGCTTGGGGTCTGGTTAAACTGGAAAAATTGCCAGTACTATCTGTCCTCAGTCACATTGCACACTTGGGTATATGAGGCCATGGTCCCAAGGTCCTGGAGCCCTTCTTCCCATTTAGAGAGATAGGCAAAGTGATTTCCTGCACCAAGGTGAGAAGTCAATATGGGCTTGAATTTTCTGCCCCTGACTAGAGGGAAAAGAGAGGACAACATACTACATTTTCTCCAGGAATAGTATTCTGAAAAAGGAGCACCATGCATATGAACTCCTTTTTGTGTTCCTCCATACCCATCAGAAAGAGCACAAGAAGAGCAGTGGGTTGACCTGTTGTGGAAGCATAACAGTTGCTTTTGTCTGGATGCTGAACTGTATATTTGACCCATTCAACCCAGGCATCTGTATATCTGTATCCTGTCTGTCTCTAGAGTTTGCTCCAAATTTTCTATCCTGTCCACCCTGACGGCTTTGGGATCATTCTGTATTGGAGAGCTAACCTTTAGCTGAGTGTCCTTAGGTGCTATCACAGAGCCAATTGGAAAGAGCCTTGTTGGTGTCAGGGACAGCACTTGTATCCTGAACCTTCTTAGGGGGTCCCTCCCAGTAATGTTTACCCCCGTTCCATATACTCAGTTAGGGGAGTGTTTGAGCCTAAACTGGATTTTCCACCTTGAGTTGTGATAATGATTTTGTCTGCCTTTTTGATCATTGTCAGTACGGAGTTGCATTGAAGATCTTGGCAGTCTGATGGAGGATTTTCTTTGTAAAAGATTTTGTCCTTTAAGGACCTCTAGGTCTGTGAAATTAATCCCGTGTTCACGGTCCACCCTTGAAACTGGGTAGTCCATCATACATCATCCTAGGAGGGGCAGGGAGAGGCTCCACTGTAACAACCCCCACAAGTGCTTGTTTTCCCCACTCAGTTGCTGTTCACTTGTTAAGTCTCCATAGTCTATTTACTTGGCAAACATCAATTGTTAGGCCTGGGGGACATACCCCTTCCCCCCAGGATGTAACCTACCCCTAGCAAATATTTCAGAAAGCCTCTCTCACCCCAAACTCTGCCAGCTTGGCAGCTCCTTCACCCTCCATCAGCTGCCCTCTTGTGATAACCTCTCATTAGTCAGCCTCCATTCTCTGGCAAATGCGCTATTGTGTAAACTCCCCTTATTTACTATACGCCCTCCCACATTTATAACTCTCTGTGCCTAAGGCAGCATTTAGATTTTAAACTTTACCAATGGAAAGCTGCCAACTCCAAACTTAACCCCCTATTTCTGAAAACTAGCCAATAGAGACCTGCCTAACCCTTGCCCCCCAACCCCAACTCCCTAACCCTAAGCCTTAAGAATTTAAAGATTCTATCTCTCATCACTTCAGGGCAGCCATTTCTCTCTCTCTTGAAACATTGCCCAGGTGGCTCTGTTACTCCCTGAAATAAAGCCCTTGCCTAAACTCTTTTGTCTCGCCTCCTTCCTGGTGAGTTTGCTGAGTTTGCTTTTCATCAAACTGCCTAATTTGGGACTTTAAACTTTCAGTTACATTCACTAGCAATTTAATGGAGCTTGTTGCATCCCCAATTTGGAACATTGTGACTAGTAAAATTATTCTAATTTTAAATTGGGCCTCAGATCCCTTATTTGTCTTCCTTGGGTAAGACTCTCGTTTGTCCAGGGTCGCTGTTAACCATGTTAGATTGAAATACAGAATCGAAACCCCAAATCTGAAAACCCCTTTTATCCTCCAAGTATTGTTTCTTTAATATAATTTTTAAAGGGTCCAAATTTTAAGTTATTTCCCAGTAATTGGACTGCGTTGTTGGGTACTTTATCTGGCTCAGGTACTGGTCCTTTCACCCAGGTATAGTGAGTCCAGCCTTTGTTTGCTATCCATATAGCCACTTCAGCTGTCAACAGAACTTGATAGGGTCCTTCCCAGTTAGAGTTTGGACTCGTTCCACGATTTGATGAGGACGCAACTACTGGGTTGGTGTTGATGGACAGGAAATTCAAGAGGTGGGGTCTGGGCCAGTAAACCAAGGTGTCTGAGGATTACAGAATAGAGGACAAAGCCAGTACATAATTCTTAAGGAAGAAGTCCTTAGCAAAGTCAGCTACTGGCAAGTCAGTCCTAAGGCATAATTTTCCTTTGGCTCTGGACTGTAAAACTGAGAACAAATTATTTGCTGCCGACACACAAAGGAGGAACAGTCATAGGATACATATTTCCATTTCCATAGGGAGAATTTGAAGGAACACCGGGGTCACCAGACCCAAGCAGTTTCAAAACCCTACAGGGCAAATTCCATTAGATTTCAAAGTCTGAGAGTCATTTATCTTTGGGGCTTTAGAAAGTGGCAGTCCAACCCTTTCCAAAGGCCTACACAGTGGCCCACCTCACTCAGAATGCAACCTGAGGACCACTGGGGAGACCAAATCCCTCTCAGATGCATCCTCCTCAAGCATCGGGGCCGCATCTGGGCCTTCTGCCATCTCCTGGGCACACGCCCAACCGCTCCACTTGGTGGCAGCCAGACTCCCTCAATCCCCAAGGAATGTACTCAGCCCTCCACTACTGCTCCACCATGAGGTGAAAGGCCCATCCTCTGCGTTCAGGGCAAACTCACCTTCTCCATGTATTTGGGTGTGTCAGCAATTCTGGCTAAGGTTTCTTGACTTTAGACTTTAGCTTCCATAGTTCTGCCTCTGAAGTTATTTTACCTTTACGTTGTCCTTTTTCTGTCCCTCTCAGTCCTGACTGGCAGAGATTTTCTTTATACAGATCTCACAACACTCTCATTGGCTTTCTATGCAGTAGTCTAGGATCATGCCCATCAGTCAGTCTCAGGGGTACTATCAGGTCCCTTTCCAACAAGTTATTCCCAGCTTTTGGAATGTATAGCAGAGGGGCTTATCATTTGGTTATCTGCCCAATAAATATTAGTAGCTTTGAAAACAGGGACTTTAAATCCTTCCCCTTTCACCCCCAAAACTGTGAGGGAGCTGCTGGAGAATTCAGTCCCCTTTGAGATATGGGTCACAGAAGATTGAGCTGCCCCAGTGTCCACCAAAAATGTAATTTCTCTCTGATATGGGCCCACCTTTAGATTTACCAAAGGCTCCTGGCGGGGTCTTGAGATGAGGAGGCTCAGACCTCCCTAATCCTCAGAATTCATCAGGAGTATCACCCATCATTCTTTCTTTAAACTCTGGCATTCCCTTTTGAAATGACCAGGTTTCCCACAATGATAACACCTTGCTGAGTCCTGTGCCTTCTTGTTCCTTTATCCCCTTTGGCCCAGACTCTTTCTCTATTTCCCCTCTGCTGTCTCCTCCCTCCCTTATCTCTAATTTCTTCTTGACCCTTTGGTCAACCATGCTCGACATGACTTTATCTTGTTGCTTCTTCTTTTCCTCTTCCCTTCTCACAAACACTTTCTGAGACTCTCTCAGTAACTTTTCTAGTAATTCATCCAACTACCCATCTATTTTCTGGATCTTTTTCTGAATATTAGCCCAAGATCTCTTTATATCCTTGGGCCAAAGGACTATCAGGGTCCATCCCTGAATATTTCCTCATCTGGCCCCTCAATCTTTGCAGATAAGCAGGGCGAGTTTTGTCTAAATTCATTCCTCAAAAATATAATATCCAACAAGATTTTGCTAGAAAAGATGCATAAAATATGTGGCTCCATATCTAAGAGATTATTTAAGGTTTTTGGTTCCTAAATTAAGTCTTCAATTTAACCAAGAATCCCTTGTGTCTGCTTTAATCATCCAACCTCTCCTTTGCTCAGCTACTTGCCCAAATACATCAGGGAGCATACATCTTTTCTGTCACCTCAAATAATTCCAACATTATTGCTCAGACATAGTTGGCAGGTCCTGTCAGGAGATAACATGACCTTCCTAGGTGATCAGTTCCTGCACTGATATTTTCATCAAGATTGAAGTCCTTCAGGAAAATACTCTCACAGTAAGATAGTTTTATTCACCAATATTCATCACTCTTACCAGTAGCAAGTATGCAATTCCTGCATTTGGCAAAGGGATTTATTATAGAGAAACCCAGACTTTGTATCAAGTGGTCACATACCACTTTGAAATAGTTCTATTGAACCAAAGAGAGAAAACTAGAAAATTACCCAAATATCAGTTAACTCTGGGTAGCTTCTTCAAGTCTCTTTTAAGGACTAAAAATTACTGGATAATTTAAACTGTCTTTCTTGAGCCATCTTAAAGGCTCTAAGTTCTGAGGTTTGGGTACAACCAGTTTTATCCCCTGTATAGTATGGTCTTTTAGATTACTCATTTGTGCCCTGTCTTCCTGATTATTATTCTAATTGGGATTTACATTGGGGAATTTCTGCTCTACTGCCATACCCCTTGTCCGGGTGGGTGCTGCCATTCTTTCATAGCTGCCCTCCTGACCATTCATCTTTCTTCCCTGTAAAGAGGATATTTAGGATAGACATAAGTTTGGACCACGTATATAACCAATTTCTGCTGGTCCAATAGGTATAGGTATTTCTCTCAGAGGGGATAGGGACTCAACGAGTCTATGTTCTTTCACCCTTCTTTTCCTCAGGAGCCCCCAGAAATGGAAAATTCCATATATCTTTTTTATACTCTTCCAACGCCTTCCTCAGTTGGTCTATTGATTGTCACAGGTGGAGCAGCTGGCCCTGATTTCCCCTCCCACTCCCATGGGGGAATGTGGGTTAGTTCCATTGGGCTTTCAGGGTCCAACAGCCCCTGCCCTGGGGGAAGAATCATAGGGTGGGGGAAGGCTTAATAAAGGGTCCCAGGCTTTAGCTTCTAAAGATTTAGCCTCTGGCTCTGGGGTTTTGGCCTTTACAGAATAAAGACGGGTCCCCTTTCCCTTCAGCCAAACACATAGCATAATCAGACTTTTCTTCACAGAAGGACTTATTTTCATTAACATAAAGCATGATGGTGATACAAAGCCAATTCTCATCTGCCCCGTACTTTGATTAGAATACATCGGGCAGCACAAGCTTTCTTTTGTCCAAATGTACATCTTCTTTTCCCTTGGTCTGATCATTACCTGTCCCATGTTGCAACATTCTCCCTATGAACTATCCAGGGGAATGTTTCTGGGGTACTCTATAGGTACCTCCTTCCCTTTTTCCCTTGCCAGCTGACTGCCTTTAACACTTCTGAGTCATGTCTGGGTTTCTTTGTCTCAGCACCCTTTTGCTTCATCCAGCTCCAGCCCTTTCTCTCACAGGAGAAGAGAACTGTGGATTGGGACTCCACCAGGCTCATCAGACCCACTGACCAACAAGGCAATACTTAATAGTCTTTTTCTTATGTTGGTCTGTACACAGAGTTGCCTGGTCACTGTGAAGCAGATTTTCCTTTCCCCTTTTCTTATTCACAATCAGTGAATACAAGCGTCCGGTCTCGGGTCCTTCTGGCTGTCGGAAGTGGGCCCCCAAGGGTGGAGTCTGAGACTGCTCAGTTAGTGGGGTGCACCTCATGTTAATCCTCCCTGGGGGTCCTCCTCTGACACCTCGGAACCCGGAAGAACCCCCATATTGTTAGAAAGAATGCTGTAGTACCTGAAGAAGAATAAACACTCACCCAATTGTGGAGATGAAAAGAATTTGTTCACAATCTTGCAAGAATGGGTGCTCAGCCAAAAAATGGTGCCTGTTGCGCCAAACAATATAATGCCATATATCTTATACCAGAGCCTAGCATGCAGGCCCCTCCCATGTTTCTCCGCTGATTGGATACTCCAGAGGTTACAGCCTATCTGGATAGTCTAACTAATTCAAATATCCTGCTGAAGGTTCCTTCTTTTGATGACACTTTACATTTCGATGACCCTGGCTGGTACTTCTTTAAACTTGTTTCTACCTATTTAGGTAGAAACCTAAATGGCTTAAATCAGCCATTTTGTCTGTTAATTTTAAATGTAATATCTTTTTTTTTTTTGAGGGGGGTCTTTTTCCTTTGTTGCAAATTCCTCTGTACAGTTGAGCTTTTGTGATACATCTGGCTGATCCCTTTTTCCTTTCTGTTTCTGTATTTATTTTTTAATTTTTTTGAATGTTTTTAAAGTACTTTTTTTGTGGTTACCCTAGAGTTTAGGTAGAAATCTAAATAGGTAAGCTTACCTATTAAGCCTCTAGGCTTCCATCAGAGGCTCTCTCCTTCCATGCCTGCAAGACTGGTTTGAGTTGTCCTTCAGCCCTTTCCTGTACCATCTTGTGTGAAAGCTAAACTTAATTTTCTTACACCCAAGTAGTTGTTCTGTACTGTTTCTGGTTATTTACTACCTGCCCTGGAGGATGAACTAAATTCCGTATCTAAGTATGCTGCCATCTTGCCCTGTCTCCTCTTTATTTTTTGTTTATTCTGAATTTCACTTATTTCTACTCTAATCTTAGTTATTTCTCTCCTTCTGCTTGCTTTGGTTTTAGTATGCTGTTCTTTCTTTAGTGTCTCCAGGTGTTCAGTTAGGTCTTTGATTTTAGGTCTTCATTTTTAAAATAAGTGTTCGGGGGTATAAATTTCCCTCTTTAGCACTGCCTTCACTGCGTCCCATACATTTTGAAATGTGTTCTCATTTTCATTTGTTTTCAGATATTTGCTGATTTATGTTAAAATTTTTTCTTTGACCCAGCGTTGTGTAAGAATGTATTATTTAACTTCCATATATTTGTGGATTTTACCGTTATCTGTCTGTTTTTTATTCCAGTTTCTTGCCATTGTGCTTTGTATAATTTCAGTCTTTTTGAATTTATTGAGATTTGATTTTCAAGCCAACATGTGGTCTATCCTGAAAAATGATTCTTGTGCTCTGGAGAAGAATGTATATTCTGTTGTTTTGGGGTACATTATTCTGCATATCTGTTAGGTGTAGTTCATTTATCATATTAAAAGTTTTTTTTGTTTCCCTGTTGATCCTCTCTCCTGTTGTTCTTTTTTATTGATACAATGGTGTTTTGAAGTCTCCAAACTATTGTGAAGATGTCAATTTCTCCCTTCAATTTTGGCTATTTGCCTCATGAATTTTGAGGTACCATAGTCAGGTACACACATAAGATTGCTATTTCTTCTTGGTGAATTGCTCCTTTTATTCATATATTGTGTTCTTCTTTGACCCTTGTTACAGCTTTTAGCTTAAATTCTGTTTTGTCTGATACTGGTATTTTTTGTTTACTATTTGCATGGAATAGTTCTTCCCAACCTTTCACTTTCAGTCTATTTGTGTCTTTGCATTTAAGATGAATCTCTTGTAAATAACATATTGTTGCATCATGACTTTCAATCCATTCTGTCTATGTGTCTTTTGTTTGGGGAATTTAAACCACTAACGTTCAGTGGTTTGCTTAAATCAGCCATTTTGTCTGTTAATTTTAAATGTCATATCTTTTTTGGGGGGAGGGGGAGGCTTTTTCCTTTGTTGCAAACTCCTCTGTACAGTTGAGCTTTTGTGATATATCTGACTGATCCCCTTTTCATTTCTGTTTCTGTATATATTTTTTGAATGTTTTTAAAGTACTTTTTTTGTGGTTACCCTAGAGCTTATATTACACAGCCTGTATCTGTAACCTACTAATTTGAACGTATTCCAGTTTAGCTTGAATAGTATACATGTTCTCTGCTCCCATCACCTTTTTACCCTCTAAATGTTTTTTTGTCCTACTTTAATTTACCATTTTACATTTTGCATGCCTATTATCAGGAAATAGGCCTTTTTTTTCTTGCCCCAGTTGTATTCTCTTATAGGAATTAAAGTGTAAAGTTTTATATTGAGGGTATAGTACTATTGGGTTTTGCATTTACCCTTTTGGTTACACTTATTGATAATCTGCATTTCTTTACACTACTCCAAGCCACTTTTCCTGTATTTTCCATTCATCCTGCATAACTCCCTTTAGTAATTCTGTAGGACAGGTCTGTTTTAACGTTCTTTCTCAGTTTCTTTTTTATCTCTGAATATTTTAAACTCTCAGTCATTTATGGAGTATAGTATTTCTGGAAAAAGAAATTTGGGCTGGCGATTTTTTTTTTCTTTTCGTACCATTAGCATATAATTCTCCTGCCTTCTCACCACCATAGTTTCTGGTGAGAAATCAGCACTTAGTCTTATTGAGAATCCCTTGATGTGATGAATCACTTTTCCCTTTTCTCTTGCTGCTCTCAGAATTCTTTCTTTCTTTTTGGTATTTGACATACTGAATAGTATGTGTCTTGAAATAGGTCTATTTGGAATATGTTGCACTTCTTGGACATGTGTATTTTTGTCTTTCGTAAGAGTCAGAAAAGTTTTAGCCATATTTTCCTCAGATGTTCTTTCTGAACCTTTTCCCATCTTTCCTTCTGGACACCCATGGGTGTGTATGGTTGTGCACTTCATGCTGTTGCTCTAGTCCTAGAGATGTTGGTCATTTTTTTCTATTTTCTACTTGCTTTTCTAACTGTAATATTCCAATTTTGCTGTCTTCTAGTTTTCTGATTCTTTCTTTTGCCTGTCCAAATCTGCTGTTGTTTGCCTCTATTGTATATATATTTTTAAATATTTTTGTTGACAAATCTTCACATACACACATGCATTCCATACATGGTTTACAACCAGTGGCTCACAGTGTCATCACATAGTTTAGTATTCATCACAGTGATCATTTTTTATAATATTTGCATCACTCCAGAAAAAGAAATAAAAAGAAAAAACTATCATACATACCATACCGCTTACCTCTCCCTTTCATTGACCACAGTATTCCTCTACCCAATTTATTTTACCCTTTGTCCCCTCGGTTATTTATTTATTTTTTTATCCATATTTCTTTTACTCATCTGTTCATGCCCTGCATAAAAGGAGCACCAGACACTAGGTTTTCACAATCACACAGTCATATTGTGGAAGTTACATCTTTTATCCAGTTGTCTTCAAGAATCAAGGCTATTGGAACACAGCTCAGCAGTTTTAGTTACTTCTTTCTAGCCACTCCGATATACCAAAAATATACTGAAAAGGGATATCTATATAATGCATAAGAATAAACTCCACGATAACCTCCCTGTTCTGTTTGAAATCTCTCAGCCACTGAAATTTTATTTTGTCTCATTTTTCACTTCCCCCTTTTGGTGATGAAGGCTTTCTCAATCCCTTGATGTTGGGTCCTGGTTCATCCCAGGATTTCTATCCCACATTGCCAGGGAGATTTATACCCCTGGGAGTCATGTTTCTTGTAGAGGGGAGGGCAGTGAGTTCACCTGCTGAGTTGGCTTAGAGAGAGAGGCCACATCTGAGCAACAAAAGAGGTCTCTGGGGGTGACCCTTAGGCATAATTTTAAGTAGGCTTAGCCTATCCTTTGCAGAAATAAGTTTCATAGGGATGAACCCCAAGATTGAGGGCTTGGCCTATTGATTTAGTTGGCTTCCCTGCTTGTGAAAACATTGGAAATTATCCTATGGGGAAGTTGAATATTTCCTCCTATCTCCCCAGTTCCGCAAGGGGACTTGGCAAATATTTCTTTATTCACTGCCCAAATTACTCTGGGATATATTGGGATATCACACTAACCTGGACAAACCAACAAGATCTCATGCCCTATTCAGGATTCCATGTACATTAAAAATGGTGATTTACCATTTTTACTACATGCTTTACTATCAGGTTAATACATCACAATTTACTTAACTTTAGTTATCTAATGCCAGACTTTGAAACTGTTTCTAATTTATTGCACTATATACAAAAATGTTGTGATAAGTAAATTTTGCATTTCATAGAGCTTTTTTTTCCTTTTTTTGAATTTTATTTCCTTATGCTAATGTTCCTAAATGATTTGGCTGATTTAATTTTAAAAGTCCCAGGCTGCTGATATGTAATACACAATACTGCTTTTATTTCATCATTATATAATGCTACCACCAGTGATGAAAGAATACTCGGATTTTCCCGATCAATAACTCCCCACCCCCAAATTCAATCAATATAAAATGATTAAGGATGATTTATAATATGGGACTGTTAAGCCAAATCAAATTAAAATTTCAAATAGGAAGAATGTTTTCTTCCTCTAGCAACATAAAAGGTTAAAAATCCTATTATTTCTTGCTATGAGGTTGGTATTTCCTTGATTCTACAATTGAGCCTTAAAAAGAATCAGTAACAATATCTAGTCATTAGTAAGTGCCAGAGCTAAGACTCTGAACCTAGATCTGTCTGACTCTAAAATTTGTGTTTTAGATACTAGAGAAAAATAAAGGACAAAAAGGCTAGCCAGTGTATTTCGAGATACAGAAATTAAATGAAAAAATTGATTTCGATCTTCATTGAAGATTATTTATCTCATAAGGAAGCTACCCCCGGGGTAGCTACTATTAATAGGAGGAGGTATTTCCCTTGTGCATTGTTCTGATCGATAATATGAAAATAGGAAAGAATGACAATAATCAAAACAAGATACTTCACACCTTTCTTTTTCTCTAATCATACACTTTCATTGCAACCTAATTTCGTCTATATTCTAAGTAAGAAGCCAGAGGATAAAAATATTACTTCAAAAATGTATTTTCTTATGTGTTATCTTGAGATATTATATATATATTCCTAATGGTCCAAAATGATGGTAACTTATAATACGGAGTTGTATACATCACTGAAGCATGATGTGATAGAAAGAATGTAGGCTTAGGAGTCAGACCTATTTGAGCTTAAATTCAGACCCTGTTATTTAGTAGCTATCTTGTCCTCTGGAACATCACAGCATCAAATTCCTACTTCTCAGGACATTGTCAGAATGAAAGGAGATAACAAGTACAAGGCTCCTAGAACATGGTAGATGCTCAAGAAATTTTAACTTCCTTTCCTTCAAAGAGTGACATATACATAAGTATGTAAAGGGTATCAATTTTAAACATCATGCTTCATTATTTATCTTTGACAAACTGTGGTATAACATGAAGTATCGAGCTCAAAAGAGAAAGCTTCACTGATATGGGAACCTTCCATTTTGTCATCAATATCATATTCTTCCATTAGTTGGTATGAAAGATTATGGGGACTTTTCAAAATCTGTCTATAGCATCTCAGAACACTTAGTTTCAGAGTAGGTACTTTAATCCTACATATCTATAGTCCATCTCGGTTAGTATTTCATGATACCTCTGCTCAGCTTTGTTCTGTGGATAATGAATATTGCATCCCAGTACTGGAAGAACCACGTGATATATTGCATATGTATTAGCTGACCCCTCTCTTCAGTTACTAGATAAACTTTACTATTTGGGAAATGCTCATCATCAGTTCTTCATCCCTACAGACCAAATCACCCTCCACTACTCTGGATCCATAGGTTGAAAGTCTGTAAGACACTGCCTCATTCCAAATTTTGCTGCTATGTATATGAACATAGAATTTGCACATAGAATGGGGAAATGAGGATCAGGACTGGATGCAACTTTTTCTGTCCTGTCAAAGTGATACAATGACTCCAACAATGCTTTTTCTCTTACTTTGAATTCAGGCATCATAGAAATTGTGACTTTAGCATCCTCAGTTTGCAGAATCATTTTTTTTAAAAATTTTTAATGACAATATCAAAGTGATTTCCTTTGTGCTGACCAAGTCTAAGGGAATCATCTACAGAATGAATATTAAACACATTTATTCTTTTCTTTTTGATTTCTTTTCCAATATTTTTCAACCTCTCTAGAGTCACTTTTCTTATAACCATTGTTTGATTGGTGATGCCTTTCTTGTCTTTAAGGCTTGTATAACTAAAGTCCAAAAGAATCACACCAAGTTTGCTTCATAACATTTTCAGATTTTCCTTTTGTACGGTAAAAGCTGTATATGACTGTTTGTTCCTTGCATTCAAGTAGAGGCCCTTTCCTGTGCTTGTGTGCTTTTTCCTGATATCTTACTGTTATCTCTGCATTTGAATTACCAGCATAGTAATTCAGTTCAGAGAAGGATTTAGTTTCCACAAGGTTCCCAAACTTTTTGTTAATAAAATGGAGGACAGCTTGTTTGTGGTATTTATTTGTATCAGATTTAAAGGTAAATTTGGAATTCCCTTTAAAAAGTCACATACTTCTTCAGATACCAGGTGACAGAGTTCTTTACGTTCAAGATTTGGTTTTACAATAATTTCACTATTTCTTCTTACAGTTATTAAGAAAGGAAATTCCTGCCTAATAACACTATTTAAAATGCCCTTAGATGTTTCTCAAGGATTCTGCCTAATGAGAATTCAGGAGATGATGACCCAATTAGGTCATTTTCAGAATTCCACTTATCTTTTATTTCACAAGCAAACTGATTCAATAATTCTTTACTTTCTTCATCTAACAAGAAATCTGATGCATCAGTTTTTTCTTTATCACGTTTGGAATGTCCTTCATTGATAGTCTCTTCATTTTCTGCACCAGACTGATGATTTTGGTTACCATGGGAGCATCTAGCCAAAGTATAAGTTCTTGGTTACTTCCACGTTCAAAGGAAAAATTTTGAAGGTGTAGTTTTATGTTTTTGGCAAGATTATTTGGCTTAGGTAGTATGTTACTAATCTTTTAAATAGATCCATCAATGGCTTTGTTAACTGATTTTCCTTGTTCATTAACCTCAGTAACCACAAAGTCACTTGGAGAGCTTTTTATAGTACCTCAGAACCCAGCATAATCATTAATATAGCACAGAGAAGTAAACGTGATTCTATATTCTTCCATCCTTAAGTGTCTAGTGTCCAGGTGAAGGCACTCCTTGGTATAAGCACAATGCTCTGGGCTTGCCCAGAAGCCTTAAAGGGGCAGGCTCAACGGGGGTGTGACAAAGATGGAGTCTTAGCAATGAGCGCGTTTTAGTTCGTCCTCCAGAACAACTACTAAATAACCAGAAACAGTACAGAACAGCTCCCGGAGCCACGTTAGTGACCAGACACACAGCGTACCCCAGTCTGGACCAGCTGGACCGACTGCGAGCCTCCCCAGAACCATGAGTTCCCCAAGCCACGGCGGCTGGTTCCCCTCCCGTACAGGCTGCTTCCCAGAGTGGAAAGGAAAGAGACTTTACAGCAGCAGGGACTGAGCCCAACCAAATGCCAATTGTGGAATTAATTAAGAAATTCTGACTATTAAAATAGGCCCCCAGCTCAGGTGAACCTGGTCAAAGTGGAGGTCACTCATTGGACTAATGGAAAAAGAGGAAAGGGGAGGAAATGGAAGTTTTTGTGGCTGTGTTTCTACGGAGGCTTGGCTGCCTCTGGATTCAGTGGCGGGATTTCTCAGGCTGCAACCGCCCCAAGCATAGGCAGAAACGGGCTGCTTTCAGGGCTTGTCTCCCACCTATGCCTTCCCCAGGGGAGGGGTGAAGCTCAACTCAGGTGGAATCCCTTCCTCAAGGAATTCAGACCCCGGGGCTTGGCAATTTGAAGCCATTAAAACCAGCCTACAACCTCTCCTCTGTCTGTACCACCCCCCCAGCAGGGAGAGTCTCCCAAAGTTAAAGGTGCCACATCATCTTATGCTGGTGGGACCTGCAGGCAGAGAAGTGCCACATACTGGGCAGGATAAGAAAAACAGAGCCCAGAGACTTCACAGGAAAGTCTTTTAACCTGCTGGGTCCCATCCTCAGGGAAAACTGATGCAGATGACGCCTTCCCCCTGATACGAGGCCAGTTTAGTCTGGGAAAACCCAGCTGGAGGCTATAATACCTACGTAGACCCTCCTAACGGTGGGGGGGAAAAGGCACCATACAAGCAGGGCAAGAAATAAGAAAACAAGAACCGAAAAATTATCCTCTGTTAAACAAAACCTAAGATAGAGGTCCAGAAAAAGCTGAACTGAATGTCAAAGAACAGATAGATGACAAATTCATCCAGCAAGAAAACCCTAGGTAAGAGAAGTGAAAGCAATCTCCAGAAGAAAGTAATTAAGGTAATTAAATGTCTAGACTCCAGCAAAAAATAACAAATCACACCAGGAAAATTGAAGATAAGGCCCAGTCAAAGGAACAAACCAGTAGTTCAAATGAGATACAAGAGCTGAAACAATTAATTCAGAATATGTGAACAGACATGGAAAACCTCATTAAAAACCAAATCAATGAATTGAGGGAGGATACGAAGAAGGCAAGGAATGAACAAAAAGAAGAAATGGGAAGTCTGAAAAAACAAATCGCAGAACTTAGGGGAATGAAAGGCACAGTAGAAGAGATGAAAACAATGGAAACCTACAATGGTAGATTTTGAGAGACAGAGGATAGGATTGGTGAACTGGAGGATGGAACATCTGAAATCCGACAAGAAACAGAAACTATAGGGAAAAAAATGGAAAAATAGGAGCAGGGACTCAGGGAATTGAATGATAATATGAAGCACACAAATATACATGTTGTGGGTGTCCCAAAAGGAGAAGAGAAGGGAAAAAGGAGGAGAAAAACTAATGGAAGAAAATATCACTGAAAATTTCCCAACTCTTATGAAAGACCTAAAATTACAGGTCCAAGAAGTGCAGTGTACCCCAAAGAGAATAGATCCAAATAGATGGTCTCCAAGACATTTACTAATCAGAATGTCAGAGGTCAAAGAGAAAGAGAGGCTCTTGAAAGCAGCAAGAGAAAAGCAATCCATCACATACAAGGGAAACCCAATAAGACTATGTGTAGATTTCTCAGCAGAAACCATGGAGGCAAGAAGACAGTGGGATGATATATTTAAATTACTAAAAGAGAAAAACTGCCAACCAAGAATTCTATACCCAGAAAAATTGTCCTTCAAGAATGAGGGAGAAATTAAAACATTTTCAGACAAAAAAATCACTGAGAGAATTTGTGACCAAGAGACCAGCTTTGCAAGAAATACTAAAGGGAGAACTAGAGACAGATATGAAAACACAAAAGAAAGAACTGTGGAGAAGATTGTAGAAAGAAGGAAAATTAGATATGACATATAAAATCCAAAAGGCAAAATGGTAGAAGAAAGTACTACCCGTACAGTAATAACACTAAATGTTAATGGATTGAACTCCCCAATCAAAAGACATAGGCTGGTAGAATGGATTAAAAAACAGAATCCTTCTATATGCTGTCTACAGGAAACCCATCTTAGACCCAAAGATAAACATAGGTTGAAAGCAAAAGGTTGGGAAAAGATATTTCATGCAAATAACAACCAGAAAAGAGCAGGAGTAGCTATACTAATATCCAACAAATTAGACTTCAAATGTAGAACAGTTAAAAGAGGCAAAGAAGGGAACAATATAGCATGAATATATAAACATCATAAATATTTATGCACTGAACCAGAATGCTCCAAAATACATGAGGCAAACACTGCAAACACTGAAAAGGGAAATAGACAAATCTACCATAATAGCTGGAGACTTCAATTCCCCAATCTCATCAATGGACAGAACATCTAGACAGTGGATCAATAAAGAAACAGAGAATTTGAATAATACAATAAATGAGCTAGACTTAACAGACATTTATAGGACATTACACCCCACAACAGCAAGATACACATTTTTCTCAAGTGCTCATGAATCATTCTCAAAGATAGACCATATGCTGGGTCACAAAGCAAGTCTCAACAAGTTTAAAAAGATTGAAATCATACAAAACACTCTCTCAGATCATAAAGCAATGAAGTTGGAACTCAATAATAGAGCGCCAGAAAATTCACAAATATGTGGATACTCAACAACACACTCTTAAACAACGAGTGGGTCAAGGAAGAAATTACAAGAGAAATCAGTAAATATCTCGAGGCAAATGAAAATGAAAACACAGCATATCGAAACTTATGGGATGCAGCCAAGGCAGTGCTAAAAGGGAAATTTATTGCCGTAAATGCCTATATTAAAAAAGAAGAAAGGGCAAAAATTCAGGAATTAACGGACCACTTGGAAGAACTGGAGAAAGAACAGCAAACTAACCCCAAAGCAAGCAAAAGGAAAGAAATAACAAAGATCAGAGCAGAAATAAATGAAATTGAGAACATGAAAACAATTGAGAAAATCAGCAAAACCAGAAGCTGGTTCTACGAGAAAATCAATAAGATTGATGGGCCCTTAGCAAGACTGACAAAAAGACAAAGAGAGAGGATGCAAATAAATAAGATCAGAAATGGAAGAGGAGACAGAACCACTGACCCCACAGAAATAAAGGAGGTAATAACAAGATACTATGAACAACTTTATGCTAGTAAATACAACAATGTAGATGAAATGGACAACTTCCTAGAAAGGCATGAACAACCAACTTTGACTCGGGAAGAAATAGATGAACTCAACAAACCAATCACAAGTAAAGAAATTGAATCAGTCATTAAAAAGCTTCCCAAAAAGAAAAGTTCAGGACCAGATGGCTTCACATGTGAATTCTACCAAACATTCCAGAAAGAATTAGTACCAATCCTGTTCAAACTATTCAAAAAAATTGAAGAGGAGGGAAAGCTACCTAATTCATTTTATGAAGCCAACATCACCCTCGTACCAAAACCAGACAAAGATATTACAAAAAAAGAAAACTACAGACCAATCTCTCTAATGAATATAGATGCAAAAATCCTCAACAAAATTCTAGCAAATCGAATCCAGCAACACATTAAAAGAATTATATATCATGACCAAGTAGAATTCATCACAGGTATGCAAGGATGGTTCAACAGAAGAAAATCAGTTAATGTGATACACCATATCAACAAATCAAAGCAGAAAAATCACATGATCTTCTCAATTGATGCAGAGAAGGCATTTGACAACATTCAACATCCTTTCCTGTTGTAAACACTTCAAAGGATAGGAGTAGGAGGGAACTTCCTCAAAATGATAAAGGGAATATATGAAAAACCCACAGCTAATATCATCCTCAATGGGGAAAAACTGAAAACTTTCCCCCTAAGATCAGGAACAAGACAAGGATGTCTACTATCACCACTGTCATTCAACACTGTGTTGGAAGTTCTAGCCAGAGCAATTAGACAAAGAAAAGAAGTACAAGGCATCAGAATTGGAAAGGAAGAAGTAAAACTCTCACTGTTTGTAGATGATATGATACTATATGTCGACAACCCCAGAAAATCCACAGCAAAACTACTAGAGCTAATAAACGAGTGCAACAAAGTGGCAGGTTACAAGATCAACATTCAAAAATCTGTAGTGTTTCTATACACTAGAAATGAACAATCTGAGGGGGAAATCAAGAAATGAATTCCATTTACAATTGCAACTAAAGGAATAAAATACTTAGGAATAAATTTAACTAAGGAGACAAAACACCTATACAAAGAAAACTACAAGAAACTGTTAAAAGAAATCACAGAAGACCTAAATAGATGGAAGGGCATACCATGTTCATGGATTGGAAGACTAAATATAGTTAAGATGTCAATTCTACCTAAATTG